>BPTQ01000006.1:31775773-31788885 GCA_019973895.1 Chrysanthemum seticuspe
CTCCCTCACAGAAAGCGCGCCAAACCAGAAACCATGGTGGTTTCCATGATTTGCTCCATCCCCCCACCTTACCTTGTCCCCCTCCACCTTCACTAACACCCAAAGATCTTTAATTGATTCAAACCACCCCATTAATATCAAAAACCTGCTAATAGACTTTTTGGCGCCAAAACTACACTTGGACTATTTGAAGATCCAATGGCTCAGATTGAGTGGGAAAGTTTCAGAGGTCAGCAAGAAGTCCAAAAAGTTGATTATAAAGGGAAGAGAAGCAATGGGAGAAGCTATCTAGCATAATTTAGTTCACTTAATGTCGTTTTAGCTTATTTTTAAATTCCAGTGTATCTTTAATCTTTCAAACTCTGTATTTCAAGTCTTTAATGTATAATTGAGCTTTTGTTGACATCAATTTCAGTTTTAAGCTTCATTTTCAAGTTTGTGCAATTTCAAGTTAAAATCTCATATGATTCGAATGTTGTTTTTATTTGTTGTTTTGGACTGAAATAGACCATGTAAGCTCCTATATAGCTTCTAAAAGCTATTAGAGACTTTAAAAATCAGTTTACAAGCAAAAACACAAAAATACCAAAAATACAAATAAATTAGCTAAAAATAAAAAATCCATGGTGAAGAAGATCAAGAAGCTGGAGCAGGGTAGATTGTAGATGGCCTTGGTTTAGTGCTTCTTGGGAAGCTATAGGAAGTTGTTTCAGTCCTTGGTTCTCAATTTTGAGGTTGGAAGCCATTTGTAAGCTTTTTGCTCATTTTTGGCATTTCACTGTTGTAGTTATTTCATAGTTTAAATCTTTGTGTTTTAGTGTTAATTAGTTATAGTTAAGGATAATTAACCATTAAAAATAATCACTTGTTCTTTTAAATTTGTATTTAGTAAAAATCTCATTTGGACAGTTAAATTAGTATAATCATCATTCTTGTGTTTCATGTTGTTAGTACTGTTGGTTCATGTTTATTTAGTCTTATTTAATGATATTATAAGGTCTGTAATCAGTCTCATGGTTTTAAATTGTGTTTAGCTTTGAAAATCATCAAAACAGTATTTTGAAAAGGTGTTTGGATTCATTGTGTTTACCGTCTTAAAGGTTGTTTGAGTGGTTGCTTGTTATTGTTTTGTATCACACTTGGTCTAATTAACTCAAAGAAACCAAGAAACACAGTCCTTGTTTAAGCAAAAGTCAAAATCTCATTTGATCACATCTTTCTTATTCACTGTTGGATTTTTATGATCCATAATCTTGTTTTTGTGTTCATAAGTTGTAATTTTTGATCAAACCAGTCTTAATCCACCTTAAAACAACATAATCAGTGCTTAGGATCAGCTTAAAGTTCATATAAGTCAACTTCTTTGGTTTTCTTAAAAAGTCAAATTTGCATTTGGTCGTTTTTGAATTAAATAGACAATTTTAGTGTGAGTTTAATATTGAGTTTTAGCTTAAAAGCTTTTGGGTTATTAAAGTTTAGTTGCTAAACTTAATTAGAAAAATACTAGTTTACTTTTAATCAGCTTGTTAAGTGCTTTTTATCTAGCTTATTTTGAGTACCTGTTCTGAAAAAGTGCCCTGTGCACCAGTTTTACAAGCTCAATCAAAAGCTCACACAGAGCTTAATTGTTGGTCAAATCCTGTGTAACTTGGTTCTTTGGAAAGCTGACCTAGCCATCTTGAGGTCCCAAGCTTAAAATTCCATTTTGTAGCTTGTTTGCTAGGGCTGCAAGTGGCTTGTTGTTCTGTCCATTTCTTAGTTTTATACAAGTGCTTATCTGCTTATTTCAGCTTATTAGTATGGCTCTCTGTGTATTCTAGCTTAATTTGAGTAGCACTAGCTTATTTGCATCTTATTTCACTTTTGTTTTCAGCTTACAAGCTTGTTTGAGCTTAATTCATCATAATAAGCTCATTAAGCCTACTGTTGTGATCATAAGCCCACAAATAGC
This sequence comes from Chrysanthemum seticuspe, assembly GCA_019973895.1. Taxonomy (NCBI): domain Eukaryota; kingdom Viridiplantae; phylum Streptophyta; class Magnoliopsida; order Asterales; family Asteraceae; genus Chrysanthemum; species Chrysanthemum seticuspe. The sequence continues at coordinate 31,777,725 of BPTQ01000006.1, forward strand.
TTATTTTTGATTTGTAAAATTTTTGTGTTTATTAAAGTTTCTTATTTTAAGTAGTTAAGTAGTTTTCAAAAAGAAAAACCAGAAAAACATCAATTTAAATATAGTGATAGCGTTTATTTAATAGTTTTTAGCTTTTTGATTTTTCTTTTCATCTTATTAATAAGCAAATCTAGTTTTTATATTTTTCTTAGTTTTCTGTCACCTTAAGTTATTTTTAGAAAAAGTTTCATAATTTTCCTAATCTGTTTAGTATTTATTATAATTTTAAATAGTTAAAAGTATTAAATAATTAGTAATAAATAATTAAAAAGCATAAAAAATATCTTTTCAGTTTTAAAATTAGTTTTATCATATTTTAGATTTTTCCAAGTTAAAATTTCATTTTTCCAGGTTTATTTTATATTTTCTAGCATTTAAGTGTATTTTAAATAATAATTAATTAGTAATAATTAGATAAAAAGTGCAAAAAATATATTCTTAGTTTTAAAATAATTTTTATAATATTTTAGACTTTTCTGAATCATAATTTTATTTTTCTAGCCTTATTTCATATTTTCTTTAATTTTAGAGTATTAATAAATAGTTTAAAATAGTTTTTAATTAATAATAATTAAATAAATAGTTATAAAAATAATTTTCTTTTTCTAATAATTTTCTTTTATTTTTAGGATTCCAAAAATGTCATTTTCATATTTTTAGGTCTTTTATTTCTTAGAATTCACTTTTTATTTTGCACGTTTACGTAATTTTTAAACGTAAGTTTTACGTTTGTTGTATCTGATTGTTGTGTTTTCCAATTCTGTATCCAATATCATTCCAATCAATCAGTAGAGTAATCATTCATCAAAATCTTTACTGATCACTATCCTTAGTGATCATTCTATCATCTGAATTAGTTTTGATACACCATTGAGTCTCCGTGGGACTTAACGACCCGGGAATTCATTATATTCTCCTGATCTTCATTGCATTGGTTTCTGAGCAGTTTTAAGTTTATTACGGTTAGCCATTCACAAGTGGCTAGCTTGTGTGATATAGCTTGACTGTTTTCGGGGCCCAATCAATGAACCTAATGTATTTTGAGGAATTTTTACTTCCCTCGATCATAACAATAAGAAAAAACATCAGTTATTCAGTATTAAACCTGAATCACAACATAGAAGTAGTCAATGGATGACCCATTAAAGGTTGATCAGATTCAAGTTGTCCAACATTATTTACCAAATTCTTATAATGCATATTATCAAATTTATATGTTGTTATCAACTCTAATGAGTTAAGACACCAGTTTCAGTTATTGACATTGGGACATGAGGTTTTCAAGCTTGTGGCTAGAGGTGTATCAAAGTTCGGATACGGTTGACCGTTCCCTTTGAAGTTAAATAGGCGGTTTTCAAATGAGAAGACACGTTAACTCTTCACTAATCAAAAATGTAAAATACACGTTACTTACCAATCTCTTCGCAAGTAGTGAAATCAAAAGGGCAAATGCACATGTCCTCTCCTCCAGCAACTGTTACCAGTAAATATCACCATTAAATCAAATATTGTAACATAAAGATTCGAGCTTTAAGGGAATGTAAAATATTTTAGCTACAAAATTACAAGTCCATATACTTGATTGTAAGCAACCTTGCAATGAAGCAAGACACTACCTGAACTAGCCATATGTCACAGAATACTAAACTGTCTCCACTTCCTTGTTGCTCGGTCATATACCCTTCACACTCCAGAAGCATTTCTCGAAAAGCAAAACCAAAAACTCAAGTCACTATTTTATCTCTTTTTGTGTGTGAACCAACAACAAAAAGTCATGTATTTGAATATTTTTAGATGTCTCATCTTTTTGTGTTACCTACCCAAACCTGCCACCTCATGTGCCAAAGTAAAATGGTTTGAAAAATCCAAAAACTCCTTCAAACATTACATCAAACACCTTATATACATTAACAAAAAATTTGTAAAAAATTATGTGTATACCTCTGTATAACCATCAATAGCATCACCTAATCGATTCTTCTTTAAATATAAATTCACATCTTGCCGAACCTATTTTGATTGAACTTTCACACCTTTAACCATTAACCTGCAATTCACAATTCAGACAAAAAAATCCGAAATAGGGTTTCAAAATTTCAATTGATTGATGGGTCTTTGGATTTGTATTGTCGTGTGTGCGTTTTGTGGGTTTTGATGATGAAATTAGTTTCTATTTTTTGGTTAAGAGGTTCTTCTTAGGGTGGCGATGGGAAGAATAAGGATGTGGAATTTTCTAGCAGCTAATAGAAATTTGGAGAAGAAAAGGAGAGGCGGTGATTTATATGTATTATACATATACATTTTGTATATGTAATGTATGAATACTGTGAACAGTAAAACTTGCAACACCCAATAGCCAATGTTAAGGTGCCACATAATTTTTTTGGGTACTGCAGTTTCTATAGGGCCAATCAAATGATGCCAACATAGCTTGTATACACACTTTTTTGATACACCCCCAACTCCTAATAGTATATATATATATAATTCTTAATGCCAATAACTTATTATATTTATTCCCGGTCAAAATAATTATTTATGCCCTACATGATTTGAAAATTAATTATGTTTGGACATTTCAATTAATTGTGTTTGAACTTTAACTATTTTGACTTTAATCAAAGTTAATTTTTTGGGTCTTTAATCTAACCTACATGATTTGAAAATGGTGATGATGTTAATTTGAGAGAGAGAATGGTGATGGTGTTTGATTGAGATTATGTTTTTTTGTGGAGTAGTTTATGAGATTTGAGAACAATGATGGTGTTAATTTTAGACAGAGAAGCAGAAATTTAGAGAGAGAAGCAGGAAAAGAAGATAAAGGGAGGGTGGTGGTGGTGATGGTATAATTTTATTGATTAAATACACCGTTAGTCCCTAAGGTTGTACCAGTCTTACCACCAAAATAATGAAATGACCATTTTGCCCTCATGTGCAAGGCACATGGGGAAATTAACAGACGTTGACTAACATAATATTGGTCAAGGGACTTGTCTAGAGTATAAAACCCAAGTTTTGGACTCCCCACGATGATAATGCCCAAGTTTATCCCATTGCGATGCGCAGGAACAAGTTTAGGGACCAACGGTGTATTTTAGTCTAAAATCTATAAGAATTTATGACATGACCTTCTATAAGAGTGATTTCTAAGATATGTGTGACCTTTTGGAAAGTCAACTGCATACTTTGACTTTCTGAAAAGTCAACATCATACTTCAACTAATGAAGACTTTGACTATCTAATAAAAAGTCAACTGCATACTTTGACTTTCTGAAAAGTCAAACATCATGTCTAAATTGGACATACTTGCATTATCATCTTTATCTTTCAATTTCTAAAACTAATATTTTTATAACTCTTGTACAATCTTTACATCTTTTATAAAAATAAAATTTATGTTTCGTCCTCAACAAAAAGGGGGAGATTGTTAATACAAATATCATCATTAAACGTTATTTATATTTTATGATCTTTACCTAAGTTTTGTTAATGACAAAAGTAAATTTAATTTTTATAAAGCTTAAAGCTTGTCAAGTTTAATAGATATTAAAACAAGCTTTTCAAATAATATCTTCATCACTCAAGCATTTACATTTTGATTAATCATATTTTGATATGACTCTAAACCATAATGTATGTTAGTATTTTTAGTTCAAGAATGTTTGGTTTTTTAAAACAAACATTACATATGTATTTTAACATATTTCTAAAAATAGAAAAAAAAAACACATGACATCATGTAGTGTATCATTGAAATCCTTAGAAGATTTCATTAGATACTTTGTGTAGATTTAGACTCTACATATCTTACACAATCTTGGATAGATATGGTTGACTTTGGTTAGATTTTGGTGATCTTGCTGTCAGACCCCGGCGGCACCAAATATTAACACGGATGGAACCCTTTTGAGGATCCGTGGTCCGTGGTGCCTGCTGAGCATTTTGGCTATAAATAGCAAAGCTAAACTAAGTTGTTTTTCATCCCTTTCCATAATATTCTCATACATTCCTTCTCTCTAACATTTCAAGCTTCAACAAGTTGTTGGAAGTCTTGTTTGTTTGTTGTTGTTGTATGATCTTGTGTTGATTCATACATCATTGTTGTAACAAACCATCATAATCTTGTGAGTGTGAGTCTCAGTTTCATATCATATTAGTGATCTCTTTTGTAGCAAAGAAGATCAAGGCATATTCAAGCTTCAACAAGTTGTTGGAAGTCTTGTTTGTTTGTTGTTGTATGATCTTGTGTTGATTCATACATCATTGTTGTAACAAACCATCATAATCTTGTGAGTGTGAGTGGTAAGTATTTTAGTCATTAAAATACATTGTGTGTGGGAGTGGTTGTACCCTTGATAAGAACTCGACATCTAGCTTAGTGTCGGAAATAGTGTGTAAGCGAAGTGTAAAGGTTTCTCCACCGGTGAAAGGAGCTTGTTGACTAGTGAAGTTAAACTCTCGAGTGTGAGACTCGAGGAGTGGAGTAGGGCAAGGAAAAAGAGTCCTTATAGACCGAACCACTATAAACAACTTGTCGTGGTTTGATTGTTTCTTTCCTTATCTACTCTTTATATATATTGTTTGCATATTGATTATCATTCACTAACATATCTAAGATCAATATCAATTGATATTTCAATAAGTTTCAAAACAAAGTTTTTAATTGGTAAACTATTCAACCCCCCTTCTAGTTTTCCACAATTGGTACCAGAGCCTTGTTGCTCAAGAATTTCTAAAATATATTGTATTTTATAAACTTGAAACGATCCATGGATTCCGAAAACTTTAAAGAAGGGCAATCTATGCAAAGACCACCACTCTTTGAAACCAATGGATTTATCTATTGGAAAAACCGTTTTGAAACATATGTAAAATCAAAAGATATATATCTTTGGTTTGTTATTGTTAAAGGAGATTTTAGTTCTACAACAAAAGATATTTCTGTTGATGATCAAAAGAAATTAATAGCTAAAAATAATGAAGCTAAAATGATGCTTTATAATGCTTTGCCTAGAAAAGAATATGAAAGAATTTTTATGTGTGAAACCGCTAAAGACAATTGGGAATCTTTGATTACTACACATCAAGGAAATTCACAAGTCAAGGATAACAAAATTGATCTTCTTGTTCAACAATATGAACAATTTGTTATCCCTGAAGATGAAACCATTGATTGTGGCTTTGCTCGCTTTAATATTGTTATTACATCTCTTAAAGCACTTGATGAATCTTTTCGTAGTAAGAACTTTGTCAGGAAATTTCTTAGAGCACTCCATCGAAAGTGGAGAGAAAAAGTGACGGCTATTGAGGAATCAAAAGATCTCTCAAAAGTGACACTAGACGAGCTAATCAGAAACCTAAAAGTACACGAAATGGTGATGGAGAAAAATTTGGAAATCATCAAAGAAAAAAGAGAGAAAATCAAATCCGTTGCTCTAAAAGCAAGAACGGAATCAAGTGATGATGACGAATCTTGCTCCGGTAGTGAAGATGAGGAGTATGCCATGGCCGTTAGAGATTTCAAAAAGTTCTTTAGAAGAAGAGGAAAGTTTGTAAGAAAACCTCGAGAAGAAAAGAAGCCATTCCGAAAAGATCGGGATGATAAAAAGGGTAAAAGTGAAAGAAAGTGCTTTAGATGCGGTGATGCAAGTCATCTAATAGGAGATTGTCCCAAGCCACCTAAAATCAAAACTCAACGAGCTTTTGTAAGTGGTGCTTGGAGTGATAGTGAGGAAGATGAAGAATCAAGAAAGGATGAGATCGCCCTAATGGCACATGAATCAAATGAGGTACATTCCGACTCATCTTATTCCTCTATTGATGATGACACTTTGCAAAAACAATATAATCAATTGTGTGAGCTTAGTCTAAAAATCATAGCTGAAAATAAGTTTTTAAAGACTAAAAAGGAATTTTTAGAAAATGAAGTCTATGAGTTAAAAGAAAAGGAAAAACGGTTAGAAAAGGGAAAAGCAAATGACGATGGTTGCAAATCATGTCAATAGCTTAATCTTAAAATAGAAAAACTAAAGCTCACACAAGATGTTCTAATTGAACATAATTCTAAATTTAAAAGGTTTAACAAAAACATTGCTTGTGCCAATGAAATAGTTAGAATTCAAAAAACCCCAGGAAACATGAATGGACTAGGATTTAATGAAGTGTTAATTCCAAAGAGTCAAACCAAAACGGCCGAACAAGACAAACAAACTGTCAAAACTGCTGCAGTACAGCACGGACCAGACGGACCCAAAAATAGGGTTCCGTCCTTTGTAAAAATTGGTGCCGTGGGGACTGCAGCAGGACAAAATGTTTGTAATACGGACCGTAGTGAATTTGTCAAAGTAACAGAGAAAACCAAGAATAATGTTAAACTAAAACCTGCTGTTACATCAGGAGTAGGACTTGCTAGAAATGAATTTAGATCTAAAACTACTCAACAACAACATAAAATACCTTTTGCCAAACGCCCCTTTCCTAAAAGCAACCACAATGTACAACCCAACTATCAACATAACAGTTGGAATCAAAACTTCCCTAGACCATATCAAACTCCAGATTACATGCCATGGAACCCTTACCCATCATTTCCATATATGAACCAAGTAAATGGTATGTTTAACCCAAACGGACCCATGATATATTGGGGACCAAACGCTTGAGTTATTTGTGTCTTTAGTATGCTTGAAAGTTGGATTGGAACCTGATGAGTGGATAAAAGATAGTGGATGCTCACGACACATGACGGGCAACAAAAGCCTCTTTTCAACATACCAAGAGTATGACGGAGGTAATGTTACTTTTGTTAGCAATCTCAAAAGCAAAATCATTGGCAAAGGTACGATCGCTCATAACTCCCTAACTATTGAAAATGTTGCTCATGTCGATAGGTTAGGATTTAATCTACTTAGTATTAGTCAATTATGTGATAAAAAGTATAAAGTACTATTTTAAGAAAATGGTAGTAAAATACAAAAAGATGGTATCACCATAGCTAAAGGAGTTAGGAAAAATAACATATACGTCATTAAAATATATAAAACATCTAATGACAAACTTTGTCTAACAACATTAGATGATAGCTCAACTCTTTGGCATAGACGCTTAGGTCACGCTAATATGAGACTCATCCAAAACCTATCTTCGAAAGAGCTAGTTAGGAATCTACCAAAACTTAAATATGACCAACATTTTTGCGACGCTTGCAAAATTGGTAAACAAACTCATAGTAGTCATAAGGCTAAAAACATGGTGTCCACATCTAAGTGTCTAGAACTTTTGCATATGGACTTGTTTGGTCCATCCGCTATAAGAAGCTATGGAGGCAACTTATACACTTTGGTCATAGTAGATGATTACTCAAGGTTTACTTGGACGTTGTTTTTGAAAACCAAAAATGAAGCTTTTGATAAATTTGAAATTCTTAGCAAGAAAATTCAAAATCAACTAGGTGTTAACATTGTGTCGATCCGAACGGATCATGGTCGTGAATTTGACAATGAAACACAATTTGGAAACTTTTGTGATACAAATGGTATAACACACAACTTCTCGGCTCCTCGAACTCCTCAATCAAATGGAGTTGTAGAACGTAAAAATAGGACCATTCAAGAAATGAGTAGAACATTTCTAAATGAACAAAACATTCCTCAAAAGTTTTGGTGTTACGCCGTTGACACTTCCACATATATTTTAAATAGAGTCTTAATACGTCCTTTCTTAAACAAAACACCATATGAATTATATAAAAGTAAAAAGCCAACTTTAGGATATTTTAGAGTGTTTGGATGTAAATGTTTCATTCTCAATACTAAAAATTATCTCACCAAGTTTGACCCAAACTCTTATGAAGGTGTATTTCTTGGTTACTCACAAACTAGTAAAGCTTACATTGTCTTAAACAAAGAAACAATGAGAGTCGAGGAGTCGTTGAACATAACATTCGACGAAAGTCCACCTCCCTCTAAGACATCACCTTTGGTAGATGATGACTTAGTCGAAAGTCAACTTGTAGAAAGTCAAGAAATAATTGAAAATGACAAGGAAGATGAACCATTAAATAATGAAATTATAAACATCAAAGAATCCAAAAGTCATCCTTTAGAAAAGGTCATAGGACAACTAAATCAAAGAACCTTAAAATCACAAGCCCAAAATCAAAGTAATCATTTTTGTTTTGTATCTACCATTGAACTGAAAAACATAAATGAAGCAATAAAAGATGAATCTTGGGTAATTGCTATGCAAGAAGAGTTAAACCAATTTGTTAGAAATGATGTTTGGAAGTTAGTTCCAAAACCTAAAGATCAAACTATAACTGGAACGAAATGGGTTTTTCAAAATAAAATGGATGAAAATGGTGTAGTGTCTAGAAACAAAGCTAGGCTTGTCGCACAAGGTTATAGTCAACAAGAGGGGATTGATTATGATGAAACTTATGCACCGGTAGCTAGGCTCGAGTCTATTAGAATCTTGCTTGCATATGCATGTGCTTATGACTTTAAATTATTTCAAATGGATGTTAAGAGTGCATTTCTTAATGGGTTTATTAACAAAGAAGTATATGTTGCTCAACCTCCCGGTTTTACCGACTTTGAGAAACCACATCATGTCTTCAAACTCAAGAAAGCATTATACGGTCTTAAGCAAGCACCAAAAGCTTGGTACGATAGACTTAAGACTTTTCTTGTTGAAAACAAATACACCATGGGATTAGTAGATAATACTCTTTTTACCAAGAAAAAGGAATCACACATTATCATTGTTCAAATATATGTTGATGACATCATATTCGGATCAACTTGTCAAGAGCTATGCGATGATTTCTCTAAAATCATGCACGATGAGTTTGAGATGAGTATGATGGGTGAGTTAAACTTCTTTCTAGGACTTCAAATTAAACAACTAGAAGATGGCATATTCTTTAACCAATCTAAATACATAAAATATATGCTTAAGAAATTTGGTCTTGAAGACTCAAAACCAACTAAGACACCCATATCTTCGGACACTAAACTTACCAAGGATGAGGAAGGTGAATCGGTAGATAACAATAAGTATAGAGGAATGATTGGTAGCCTACTCTATCTCATGGCTAGTAGACCTGACATTATGTTTATTGTTTGTCTATGCGCTCGCTTTCAAGAGAATCCCAAGGTATCACACTTAGAAGCCTTGAAAAGGATTTTTAGATACATTATGGGAACGACATGTTTAGGATTATGGTATCCCAAAGGAACGGGTGTAGAAACTATAGTGTATGCCGACTCGAACCATGCCGGTGACTATGTCGATAAGAAAAAGTATAACTGGTATTTGCACTTTTGTCGGACATTGTCTCACCTCATGGTTTGTGTGGAAAACTAGAAGGGGGGGGGGGGGGGGGGTTGAATAGTTTTACCGATTAAAACTTGGTTTTAAACTATTTAGATCGACTTATGTCAATCTATTAAACATGTATGTTGGATGTTGATAGACAAGCATATATGAGTATGTAATGAAAAGATAAGGAGTAAGAAGCACAAAACCACAACGCGAGTATTTATAGTGGTTCGGCTACAAGAACACCTTCCTTGCCCTACTCCACTCCCCGAGTCACCTACTCGAGAGTTCGTAAACACTACACGACACCAACTCCTTATGGCGGAGAAGCCTTCACAACGTTGCCTACTCTTTATCCGGTACAAGGCTAGATACCGGGTTCTTCCACGAGGTAGAACCAAACCTATCACAACGTCGCCTACCCTTTATCCGGTACTAGGCTAAATACCGAGTTCCATTACAATGGAGGAACTACTACCCAAACTGTCACAATTCTCAATTTCCGGTCATTTCTCATATTCCACATTTAGCATTTCATAACGGTTTGTGCATGGTTTTGCATTTTACAATTACACGTTATTTTCTTATTAAATAAACGTTATCGCGTGAGTTATTATTTTGAACATTTAATCCGTTATTTCTAAAAATGATCCCGACATATTTTTATACTTACATTAGTTTATAAAAACTATATTTTGAGGTTACCTAGTGTTTTAAATTTATTTTGTATATAAATCGTTAAATTTATATTATTACGACGTATTTCTTAAAAACTACACGATAATTATTTTATCACTCAAATTTTACAAGGAATGTATTTTTACAATTTTTATGATCTCATTACATTCCACTTTGATCTATTAAAAATCTCTCTTACCTAAAAGTTACCATTTACCTTACAAGTATTATTAACTACATAACATTTACTTACACATTCATCTTTTAACAATTCTACACAATATATTAATAAAAGAAAAAAAAAAAATATACATGAGAGATACATCCCCCCCCCAAAACCGGCCCTATGGGGAGGGTGGATGCATTTATTGATGGGTGACTTATTTTTTCTACAAAACTAGATTTATACTCAAAATATTTCACACTTGACTTCATTCCTTCATTTCATTATTTCAAGTTAGTCAAGTTCATTCTTCCCTTTTTCTTCTCTCTATAAACCGGCCATATGATGGTGTCAAGAAGGGATTCATAAAATTTTTCAAGTTCAAGTTTATCACAATCTAGTATACACTCTTGTTTAGGTTTTGAAATAAAAACCTAGGGTGTTTAGGTTTAATCCTTTGTTCTAATCACCTCATCATATTAACTTGTAAGCATCTCATATTTATTTTTCATCTTACATATTCATTTCATACTCATCTCATCATTTTTGAGCAAAAACATGCAAGACTTGTGTTGTTTATACCATTTTTACATGATTTTTAGAGTTTTATATATACAAAGTCATCCTATAATTATTCCCTTGGTATATGTTGGTCTTGATGATGTTTAGGAACCCATGACACCCTAAGAAGGTGTATGGTAGGATTAGATTAGCTTTGGAGTTGATTTGAAGGGATTGGAATAGGTTTAGTACGAGAAAAACTATTTTCGATAAGTATAAAAAGTGTTCTGTCCTTATTTTGTTTTTCTGGAAAATCCGACAGTAGGCACGAAATTTTGGCCTTGATATTTAGAAAATATACTTTAAAACGAATCCGTGGCCGCTTGAACGGATAAAAACGGAGTTATAACGAAGAAGTTATGAATTTTTCAAGTTTGACGACGAAATATATATTTTTC
>BPTQ01000006.1:31819780-31829827 GCA_019973895.1 Chrysanthemum seticuspe
CAAATTTCAGAGTTTTAGAATAAGAATAGTCAATTTTATAAAAAGTTTTCGTTCAGTGTTAAGAGGATGTTTCAAAAGTTATAATTAAATTTAGTTATCTCTAGTGTTTAGAGTTACCTAAACTTTTAACACTAGCCCCCTCTTATAACACTAAATTTAACCTAAATTTGACTATTGAGCTATTTGCCAAAACATTCACTAATCTTTCGAGAGGAGGGATGTACACAGTTTGCTAAAGTTTAAAAGGTACGTGTACAATTCCCCCTCGTAGATATAGTTTGGTTTTTCCTAACTTTGCACTAACAAAAGTGATCATGTTTTTGCCCTAAACCAGTGCGTACCAGCTTTACCTTGTCGGTGTGTAAGCGTATAAACACACCGACTTCCATGCTTTTAACTGTTGTACATGATTAATCAGTGTGTACTTTTAAAATTAACACACTGGTAATCTTGACATAGCGGTGTGTTATCTGAAACAAAATCACCAGATACCTTTAGCCACACAACATTCAATTGTGTGGCGATACAGTTCTAATGGTCACACAATTAAAATTTTCATGTGTGACTAATTAGTACATGTTGTCAATTTTCGTACCTTCAGCCACACAAATATGCGAATGTGTGGCTGTTCCATTTCGACCATGCGTGACCAAATCCCGTTTTTGTACTAGTGAAAACAATCACGTTTCAATCCTTTTTGGTTTGATATAGATGCTCCCCCTTAACATGTGCATGGAAAATTTGAAATCGTTTGACACATGTAGGGAGGAGAGCTTTCTAATCACTTACAAAACCGTTTATCGAGTTATCAGTTTAAATCCAATTTAAATCACAATATTCTCCCCCGATCACAATTTTCAAATCCATTGAGATTTGTGATCTCTATTGATTTAAATTAATATTGAAAACTTTGTAGGAGAATTGTGACTTGCTTTTGAAAAATATTTTAACTGATAAGAATAAGATTTTGAGACTTTAAACTCCAATGTTCAAGCATGCTTAAGTATCTTATAAAAACATAACATTAGCCAAGGTCTGAACCAATTGTATAAGACATTGCAATTGTTTGACAAATAACCTTTTTGATTTAATTGAAATCATTCTCCCCCTCAATCAATGACATAAGTTGTTGATTGAGAGATAGAGATTTTGACAAATGTCAAGTCCAGATGATTTTCAAAAATTGAGTCCGAGTTATTGTTGGGTCTATTATAGATTTAATGATACAAAACAGGAAGAATGAAACATGAAGGACTTAATGTGACAAGAAGGAAACTACAAAAAGATGGAGAATTTGGAAGATTCTAGAAGATATGCTTAAAAGAATATTTAGTTTCATAATTGTATTGTTTCCTAATTATATTATGATTCCTCTTGTAAACCCTAGATGTATCTAGTATATAAAGAGACATAGGGTCATTAGTTTTAGCACGGACGTACAAGATGTAGACGTCTAAAGGTGTGTGTGTGTGGGAACCTAGGCGTAGGGATTGGGAAAACGCCTAGGGTTTAGTGGTTTAGTTAGTTAGTGTTAAAGATCAAGTCTTTGATCTTTATTATTGTTTAGTTAGTTTATGATAATGAAAAACCTTGTTCATTATAACGTTAATTCTTATTGAATATTCCGCTTTCGTTATTATGTGTTCCTAGATATAATATTAGACCTCGTCTAAGAGCTTTCAACGATCTTCACAATTGGTATCAGAGCCTGGGGCTCGTGATATCTAGGATCTACAAGGTTTGTCGAAGAGAAAAGAAGAAAAAAATTCGAATCTGGAATTTTCGTATCTTTCTGCAGGGCTGTTTTCAAACAGCCATAACTTTTTAATGAACCGTTGGATTGGGCTGAAATTTGAACTGGAGCTTCTTGGTATATCTATCTTTAATCTCACCGAAGGAATTGTCAATCGGAGCTCTCAATCAAAAGTTATAAGCAGTCGAAGTCTGCTGCAGAAAAATCCGTAAGGTTACAACAGCACTGTTTTGAAACGATCATAACTTTTTCGTTAACCGTTGGATCGTAACGAAATTTTTGGTGGATGTTCTCTATATATCAATCTAACTTTCCACCGAAGGGATCTTCCATCTGAGCTTTTATGTGAAAGTACTGCTCAAAGTACTGCTGTTTGGATTAAAGTACTGTCGATTTCGAAAGTACTGCAGATTCAAGTTTGAAAGTACTGCTTGGAATTCGAAAGTACTTCTCTTGGACACGAAAGTACTGCTCATTAGGATGAAAGTACTGCTCATTGGATGCAAAGTACTACTTGGAGTTATTAAAGTACTGCTTATGCTCAAGGTACTGCTACTTCTCAAAGTACTGTGAGGAGGTTTCAAAGTACTGTTATATCGAAAGTACTGCTGCTCTAAATTGAAAGTACTGTTTCTCATATGATTTTTGATTTAAGGGGAAGTTGAGCATAAAGATTGTTATGGATTTTTAGAGACACACACAGGTTATTATTCACACACACAAGGAGTTTGGTTATTTGTTCTTAAAAGGATTAAAAAAAAGGCTCGTTATGGAGATTTATTGAAGAATTGATTACGAAGAGGATTATTTATCACTTATTTGAAGGTGAAGTGGAATTACTTGGTTTGTGTTCTTATCATCTAGCTTGTTGAATCTAACAATGTGTGATTTTTCTTATGATGCTCTATGCACACATTGGCTATCACTTGAAGGAGTTACATTGTAGTGCTCAGTGTCTCATACTAGTTGAGGATTCTTTTCAAGGGATTGCGGTCTACTTATATTTGGTGATACGTATAAGTATGGAGTTCCGTGGATAGTAAAAGATTTAAGACACAAGTTTGGGAAATTCTACTTCTTCATCAAGTTCGTTATATTTGCTTTTCTTCACAAGTGATCATTACATAAAGCCTACAGATTTTGAAGAATCATTGATGTACATGCATCACTCAAGGGGAAGTGTTTGATTTTTACTATTGTTGATCATTATTACTACTGCTAGTTGAAGTTTTCTACTGTTTTGGATCCATTTTTCCTATGGTGCGTAATGGTGGGCAATTTGAAGCATTGGACGGCTTAGATTGGAAGTATGATATTGGTTCGTGGTGGTCAAGATCATTATTTGCATACGTTCCCTATTTAGATAATAACAAAAAGGGGAAGAGATGTTTGAGTGACATGTTTAAGTCAAGGGGAAGATTGTTTCATTCATGGTGAGATTTAATTATCTCAACTTCTGCTACTTCGTCTAGGGAAGTTCGTACAAGAATCGTATTTGTTTTGTCATCATCAAATAGGGGAAGATTGTTGGGTCTATTATAGATTTAATGATACAAAACAGGAAGAATGAAACATGAAGGACTTAATGTGACAAGAAGGAAACTACAAAAAGATGGAGAATTTGGAAGATTCTAGAAGATATGCTTAAAAGAATATTTAGTTTTCTAATTGTATTGTTTCCTAATTATATTATGATTCCTCTTGTAAACCCTAGATGTCTCTAGTATATAAAGAGACATAGGGTCATTAGTTTTAGCACGGACGTACAAGATGTAGACGTCTAAAGGTGTGTGTGTGTGGGAACCTAGGCGTAGGGATTGGGAAAACGCCTAGGGTTTAGTGGTTTAGTTAGTTAGTGTTAAAGATCAAGTCTTTGATCTTTATTATTGTTTAGTTAGTTTATGATAATGAAAAACCTTGTTCATTATAACGTTAATTCTTATTGAATATTCCGCTTTCGTTATTATGTGTTCCTAGATATAATATTAGACCTCGTCTAAGAGCTTTCAACGATCTTCACAGTTATTTTTCAAAGCTATTTAGTTTTCATTAGATAACAAATATTTTTCAGAAGAATTTATAGAAGGAAAAATATTTGTGAAGGAAACATTTGTCTTTTTGGTGACAAACATTTGTTTTTAGAATCAGAGCAAGAGATTTGAAAAATAAGATAAAGCAAGGCTCTGTTCTTTCTTTTAAAAACGGGGTATAGTCTGAAATGACTATAAACCTTTGTTTTTCATTCTCTCAAAATGTTTTTTTTTGAAAAGCTTATATACAATCGAACTTCATCTAAAGACCCGTGTCATTCTTGGAGTGACAAATCAAAGACCCTAGATGTTATCAAAGTATAGAAAAAAGATGAAACAAAATATTTTTTTCGCTTTTTCAAAGATTTTCTGATTTTTATAGATTTCTCTCTTTTTTTTTTTTTTTTTTTTTTTTTTTTTTTTTTTTTTTTTTTGAAATTTTATATTTTTCTATTTTCTTTTTGGGGGTTTTATAATTTTGTATTTTGCTTTTTTGAAAAAGATATTTACAAGAGATGGACGAAGAAAAACTTTTATTCCCCGTCTTCCTCTTGAAGACGTTTGAGTGTTTCCGGTTGTAGACTCTTTAGACCAAGTCGTGGAAGGATAAACTTAAAACGTTCTCTAGGAAGAACTTTGGTGAAGATGTCTGCTAACTGATATTCAGTCCTCACAAAATATAGTTCCACCACACCGTTCTCCACTTGCTCCCTGATGAAATGATGTCGAATGTCCATATGCTTTGCTCTTGAATGTTGAACGTTGTTGCATGAGAGAGCAATGGCACTCTTGTTATCACAATACAGAGGGATTTTGTTGAATTCAAAGTCATAGTCAGATAATTGGGATCTCATCCATAGGATTTGAGCACAACAAGATGACATGGCTATGTATTCTGCCTCTGTAGAGGATATAGAAGTACTCATTTGTTTCTTTGAAGACCAGCTCACAAGCTTATCACCCAAAAACTGAGCACCTCCAGACGTGCTTTGACGTGTATCTTGACACCCTGCATGGTCAGCATCTGCATAGGCTGTTAGTGACATACCGATGTCCTTCGGGGTACTAAAGTCCCATGTTGATGGTTCCTTGAAGATACCGAAAGACCCGTTTAACCGCTTCAAGGTGCTTTTTGGTAGGCTTAGCATGGTATCTAGCACACATGCATACAGCGAACAGAATGCCTGGTCTACTGACAGTAAGGTACATCAGGGACCCAATCATACTACGATATTTAGTTTGGTCAACCATGATCCTTGAGTGGTCCTCATCCAGTTTAGTATGCTCCACCATGGGAGTGTCAACAGGGTCACAAGAATCAAATCCAAATTTCTTTAAGATTTCATTAGCATATTTAGATTGATTGATAAAATTGCCTCCGGGACTTTGTGAAATTTGCAGTCCCAAGAAAAATGACATTTGTCCCATCATTGACATTTGAAATTTGGAGCCCATCTCCTCAGAAAAATGGTCACATTCATTGGGGTCAGTCGAGGAAAAAATAATATCATCAACATAGATTTGAACGTGAATTAAGTGTTTGCCTGACTTTCTGGTGAACAATGTCGGATCAACTGCTCCTTTGCTGAATCCATTAGATTGAAGAAACTTCGATAGCGTGTCGTACCATGCCCTTGGAGCTTGATTCAAACCGTAAAGGGCCTTCTTCAAGCGATAGACATGAGTAGGATGCTCTGGATTCACAAAACCTTCAGGTTGGCTGACGTATACGACTTCTTTAAGATCTCCATTAAGAAAAGCCGTCTTTACATCCATCTGATAGACTACCATGTTCTTACTTGCAGCGTTAGCCAGGAAGATTCTGATTGCCTCGATACGTGCAACTAGAGCAAATGATTCTTCAAAGTCAATACCCTCCTCTTGACGGTATCCTTTTGCAACCAATCGAGCCTTGTTCTTTAGCACATCACCATGCTCATCAAGTTTTACTTTGAAGATCCACTTTAGAGCAATGATCATAGCACAGTCAGGAGCAGGTACTAATTCCCATACATCTAGTCGATAAAACGAATTTCTTCTTGCATGGCATTGAACCAGCTGTCTTCATTCATGGAAGTTTTAACGTCTTTTGGTTCGACCTTAGATAGTACACAGTTGAAGAAGCACTATAAGGCATCAGTTGCAAGTTGTTTGCGAGTGGATACTGGGCGAGAAGGATTTCCAATGATGTTGTCCAATGGATGGTCATGTGTCCATTTTCTAAGGTGTTTGTGTGGTTGTTGTTGAGGAACTGAAGTGGCAGATTTTGGATCTCCTGATGAAGATGGTTCTGAAGTTGGTTCAGGAGCAAATATGTTCTCAAATGGAGCATCTTCGGGAGTAGCAAAGGGGTTATCTCCATCATAGGTGCCAGACACATTTCCATTATGTACACTCGATGATTGAGGATTTGATGATGAGGATGAGTAATTGGGTTGGTTTCAATCAATTAAGAGTATTTGGGTGTTAGTGGAGGTAGAGGGGACAAGGTGAGGGGGGGGTTGAAAAAGATGAAATACCATCACTGGTTTTGGGATATCAGAGGTATGTGAGGACGATGTACAGTGCCTGGCGGTTTTTTAGTTTGTTTGACTTTCGTTGACCGAAGGCTAATATCAAACGGGGGGGTCAAAATGGATTGTGACAGGGATCAAAAGGTATTCTGACCTAGCTCAAGGGTCAAGCCAAAGGGGTCAAGCTCAAGGGTGTTGGGCTAAGGTTGGGCCAGCTGGTGGATTTGGGTTTTGTATATTAAAAGGATCCGTTTGGTTTAGAATAAGCACAAGGACCAAATTTGCAATTTATCAAAACTTCAAGGACTGATCTTGCCAACTTTCCAAACTTATCACAAGGACCAATTTTTACAAACTTTGATAGTACAAGGACCCTTTTTGCATAAAATTCCATTTTTAGAAATCCAAGGACTATTTTTGCAATTTTTCAAAGTCTAAGGACCTTTTCCGCCATTTGACCAAAGAATCATTCAAGGACCAATTTTGACAAACTTAGAATATTTCAGGGACCTTGAATGACAAAACTTCACATTTTTGAATTCCAGGGACTAGATTTGACAACTTTTAAAACTTGGGGGACTAAAACTGCCAATTTTGCAAACTTGAATCATTTTTTATCTGATTTTGATATTTTTGCATTTAAAACACATAAAACACTGATTTGTGATATTTTCATCATTTTGATGTGTTTCTGAGTGTTTTCAGATGATTTTGCAGTTTAGATTGTACAAAAATGATGAGTATTTAGACACTCATCAATCCCCCACACTGAGATATTGCTAGTCCCTAGCAATGATTTAGATCTTTAATGGATTTTAAAAACTCTTTACCAAAAGCCATCACTTCTGGAGTAGCCAAATGTTTCAGTTCAAGTAAGAACTATGGTACACTGATAACCATCTGATTTATTGGCAAATCATAAACCATATAACGGATTTGATGTGTCTTTACCAGAAGCCGTTTGCTCTGGACTAGCCAACTCTTAGATAAATTATCAGAATTATCTTTGGTGAGCTGAATACCAATTATGGATTTTCCACTGCCTTTACCACAAGCCATAACCTTGCGGGCTAGCCAACTCTTCACTTTTTAGGATATGGTGAGTTGAGAACCATACAATTTTGGGCAAATTGCAAGCCATATAAACGGATTTGAGAAATCTTTACCAAGAGCCGTTTGCTCCTGGATTAGCCAATCCTTTTGTCTATTAGACATGGCGGACTGATAACCAAGCTGAGTAAGTGAAAAACACTTACTCCAAAAAAAAATTTGGCCAAAAACGGGGGAATTAGGCGGTATAATTTACATGATAAAATTCGTGAGAATTCCCCCCCACACTTAGAAATGAATATTGCCCTCAATATTCAAAGTACCGGCGGTTATGCCGAAACAAAGAACGTAAAAGGGAAATACTACGGCCATTATTATGAAAGAGATTTTTTTTTTTTTTTTTTTTTTTTTTTTTTTCAAAAGATTTTATATACAACAGCGTGGGGCAACTCCCCCACACTAGGGTGGTAGAACAGAGAAAGAAGACAGAAATATGGGTGAAAACCCATATGGTGTGTGCTAATGTTTTTGATTACCGAGTCACTAGCTTGACTCGATCCCCGCATTCATTGGTTCATGGGGAAGGTTTGTAGATCCGGGACAACCATAGGGGGAATGTCCTCTCCAAAGTAATGCTTCACTCGATGACCATTCACTTTAAAATTAGGACCATCGGGTTGAGATAACTCAACGGTACCATAAGGATAAACCTTAGCAATGGTGAATGGACCAGACCAACGGGACTTGAGCTTTCCCGAGAAAATCTTTAATCTTGAATTGAAAAGAAGGACTCGATCACCAACGTTGAAAACGCGGTTCTTGATTTTTGAGTCATGAATCTTCTTTGTCTTTTGCTTGTAGATCAAAGAGTTCTCGTAAGCTTGATCACGAAGTTCATTTAATTCATTCATTTGAACTTTTCTATGATCACCAGCTGTCTGAATATCGAAATTGGCATGTTTTAAGGCCCAGTATGCCTTGTGCTCTAGCTCAATCGGAAGATGACATGCCTTTCCGTACACTAGCTTGTATGGAGTACACCCAATTGGTGTTTTTTAAGCTGTACGAAAGGCCCAGAGTGCGTCATCTAGCTTATCCGACCAGGATGCACGATTTTCGCCTATTGTCCTTTCAAGAATCCTTTTAATACCACGGTTTGAAACTTCCACCTGCCCACTTGTTTGGGGGTGGTATGCAGTAGAGAGACGGTGGGTAACACCATACTTTTGCATGACTCTTTCAAATTGGTCATTGCAAAAATGTGTACCACGATCACTGATTATCGCTCTCGGAGTTCCAAACCTGGCAAAAAGAGATTTTAAAAACTTCACAACAACTCGGGCATCATTGGTGGGTAAAGCTTTTGCTTCAACCCATTTTGACAGATAGTCAACATCCACGAGTATGTACTTGTTACCTCGAGAAGATGGAAATGGCCCCATAAAGTCAATACCCCAGATGTCAAATATCTCACAAACTTGAATGGCATTTTGTGGCATTTCATTTCTTTGAGATATATTTCCGTGACGTTGACAAGCGTCACAGGCTTTGACAAAATCGTGGGCATCCTTATAGATTGTGGGCCAATAAAACCCGGAATCAAACACCTTTTTGGCGGTGTAGTTTGGACTATGATGGCCTCCGGTGGGTCCAGCATGGCAAGTTGTGAGAATGTCAATAGCTTCCTGTCCATAAACACACCGTCGGATGACTTGATCCGCACAGATTTTGAATAAGAAGGGGTCGTCCCAGAAGTAATGTTTAACATCTTTGAAGAATTTGTTCTTCTGTTGGGTCGACATCCCTTTCACTATGAAGTTACCCGCATGGTAATTTGCAAAGTCAGCAAACCATGGGGTAGAAGAATTTCCACGAAAAGAAACCGCATTGAGTGTCTCGAGAGGAAATGTTTCATTTATTTCCTTTTTCTTGAAAACATCTTGGTGAGGGTTTTCTAATCTGGACAGATGATCAGCAGCTAGATTCTCGGCTCCTTTTTTTATCACGTATAATGATATCAAATTCTTGGAGGAGGAGAATCCAACGAAGCAATCTCGGCTTTGCATCTTGTTTTGCAAAGAGATATTTGAGAGCCGAGTGATCCGTATACACCACGCATTTGGTCAAGATTAAGTACGGCCGAAACTTCTCAAATGCATACACCACGGCTAATAGCTCTTTTTCTGTGGTGGTGTAATGAGTTTGAGCTTCAGTCATAGTTTTGCTTGCGTAGTGGATAGGCTGAAAATGCTTAGCTCTACGTTGCCCTAAGACTGCACCGATAGCAAAATCACTTGCATCGCACATGAGCTCAAAGGGCAAGTCCCAGTCGGGAGCAACGAGAATGGGTGCCTCAGTAAGCTTTTTCTTCAATGTTTCAAAAGCTTCTATGCACTCGGGTGAGAAGATAAAAGGAGCATCCTTTTCAAGAAGATGGGTCATAGGCCGGGCGATTTTAGAAAAATCTTGTATGAATCTACGATAGAAACCGGCATGACCTAGAAAACTCCTAATACCTTTGACGGTAGTAGGATGAGGTAATTTAGCAATAACATCGACTTTTGCTCTATCTACCTCAATCCCGTTCTTGGAAATCTTATGGCCAAGGACTATGGCTTCTTTGACCATAAAGTGACTTTTCTCCCAATTTAGACAAAGATTGGTGTCTTCACACCTTTGAAGCATTTTATCTAAATGGGAG